>OZ010674.1:12173700-12203700 GCA_963932185.1 Troglohyphantes excavatus
GAATATTTAGACCCCCCTCTTCCAACGTTGCTCTGTCCAACTTCCGACTGGCACCCCTCCCCTTAAAAATGACGCAAATGTATTCAAAACTTTTGAAGATTTACAGTTGAAAATCATAATGAATAACTCTGTCAATTACTTCCTTTCTTTTGCGAAGAAAAAACATTCCTTAATTCTCTGGCAGTCATCAGATAACATATAATCGGTGAGCGAATATATCTTAGATGTAAGTAAATGCAAAATAAAAAGTAATAAAATTGTAATTTTAAAAATATAAATTCAAACCTCCAAAATACAGTTTTATAATTTTTTTTCTGGAGCGAGGCCCTGAGTGGTATGTCCCTGTCTGTCTGGGCGCAGGGCCCAGTGTGGTGACACGCGCCGCACACCCCTAACGGCAGCCCCTGCCATGTATTCCCAAAAAACAATTTTCAGTATAAACGTAAAAAACAACTTTACGCTTAAGTTTTTAAAAGAAACATGCAATAAAAAGGCAGTGACAAAATATATCATCTGAAACTGAATTCAAATGCATGCTTAAGCGAAAACTGCCGTATCATTTTTTTTTGTTCGTGAAAACTTAGGCTTCAACATTTATTGCAACTTTACAAGGATATCACTTTAAGGTCCCAGTTTCCTATACGCATTTCTCCTTTAACGTTACATATCAAGAGTATGGTTAGATATATAAATACAAAAAGCTTCCCTCTTGTAACAATATATACTCACCAAGACGAATATTATTTTGCATAAAGTATTTGCTAGAATAAATGGAGATGGGTAACCAGTAAAATGATAATAATGAAAAAACATATAGCTTTCAAAAAAGGAGTCTATGAAACCGATCCATTATACTTTTATTACCAATAATCTTCAGTTTAAGAAATCCATTATTCTCATTTTCTTTTGATAAAAATATTTATTTGAGCCAGGATTATGAATATTTATAGTTATAGTGCGGTGTTTTCCAAATTCTCCAAAGTACTTAATCTTGAAGTAACTTTATCGTACTTTTGATCATGCATGAAAATGAAACCGTTTCAAAAGGTTGTTAAATGTGTGTGATGTATTAAGCTTATTTTCTGATTCGATAAGCTTATCGCAATTGTGAAAAGATTATGCTACTTATTTTCATAATTATTAAACTTCTGTATAAGTAAATTATATTTTTCTTGTGATTAAGTTATTCTAACGGAATTATTTTAAAACTTAATTTTGATTCTGAAGGGATTGTAGTATTGACGAAACAAGTTCATTACATTTGTGAAAAGGTTAAATATGTCATTAGCCAAGCTTGTTATTTTGTAATAAAGTAAATTAGGATTGTAACACAGTATTGGAGCTCTGAACGTTGTTAAATTAAAAAGTTAAAATATTTGTGTGGAAAGAAAATACATTACACAATTTTCTGAGCATGGAATTTGAAAGATAGTAGTAGTTTAAGAATGAAAACAATTAAGGCGACAGTTTTTATAATTAAAACAGTTTATTCTTCTCAGAATTCTTTATATTCTGCTTAAATGTAAGAAGTTTTTTTTTTGTAAAGAAACAAAGAAGGAAGTAAAAAATATATAACGATGCAATTATGCGAACTTTTCATTTTTAAAATATATGTTTGAAATGTAAGGGGTTCTGTGATTAAAAAGTATTTCTATTATGACACTTAAAAAATTTCCATATATTTTCTATGTATTACTCTTAATTTCTGTTTATTTTTAGTTACTAAGTTCAAGACGTGGATGGAAGAAGCAGACAGCTCCAATTTTCAAAATTGTTCAGGAAAGACGAAAAATACTTTAAAAATACTTAACTTTTTTTTCAAACTTATCAAATTTAGGTAAAATATAAAAAATACCTTCCCCTATCATAGACCACCGACTTTAATTTTTCAACCTTTTTTTTCGTAAATAATGGAGCTGTCTGGTTTTTTACATCTAATACTAGAATGCTGTGGCCTGGTTTACGAATAGAATCCTTGTAGATACTTCTCCAAAATGATCAATGTGACTGTATACTTCAAACAGCAAACAATATTCGTTTTATTTAAGAATTGTATAATAAACTACATATGACTATAATCTAGATCTGGATTGCATCCCTTTAATGGAATTTCGGATGTGTAACACACCTTTTAGCTAGCTCAACGAATAATACACCTTCAACAAACAAGTTCGGAAAACGACTGACTGATGCAATACGGAAAGTAATCCAACCAAGCGATCAAACGTTGAACAAATTTGGTGCAAAAGCAAGATAGCTCCTGGAGCTGTACGTTTCTTGCACCGTATGAGACAACAGTACAGGTCCTATTGCTTTATATCTCTATAGCCATTTCTTACAGTTGTTTGGTTCCCTGTCACTCTTCATCCGCAGAAGTAAGAAAACAAACAGCCAGTGTACAAGACAGAATGAAAATGAAATTAGAAATGAAAGTTTGCCAAAGAACAAAAAGAAATTGTTTAGAGTTAACTATTGTGCGCCAGCAAGCTGGGAAAGTTAGGAGGGTGAAAGTATTGTTAGTATTGTTACCTAAAGAATCAGGATTGCTAAAAAAACAGGAAAGATAGGTTTGAAAATTAGGTGTGAGTAAGAAAAATTAAATTTATTATTATGTTCCCAAGATTATTTGGCGATGGGAAACTCTTTATTGTCTTGTTTAACAGAATGTGCCTGATGTTCCACGATGAAAAATTCAAAAAATACCAAAATTTTTTATTATAAATATAAATTTTTTATTATAAATATAAATTTTATTATATAAAATTTAAAATAATTAGTTAAAGAAAAATAGAATATACATTTCTTTGAAAGTTTCACATATTGTTAGTAAATGTATTACAACTTTTTAAAAAAATGTCACTAAGCCAATGTAAGCCAATTAAATATTGTGTATTAAAATGCATATTGATTAAAGCACAATGATTTTTTATTTATATTTTAGAATCACTATTAAAAATCTACGTTACTTTACACAGCTATTCTTGAACACTTTATTAATATTTTGGTGCACTTCTTGTTTAATACCTAGATTAAAATTCGATTAAATTTATTAAATCAAAACAATATAGTATAAAAAAATTAATAAAAAATACTGAGTATCTGACATAAGTTTTAATGATTAAACTTGGAAAACAATTTTTGATTATAGAACTAAGCTAAATCAGTTTTCACCAAAAAAACTAAACCAGTTTTTTAAAACCAAAAAAAAAATATTTATAAGTACATAACTTTTTTTTGGAAAAACATATACAATAACTTAACTAATTCTTGAATCAACAAAATTTGTATATTTAAAAGTGCAAATATATTGTCAAAGTTATTTAAAATATTTCTTCACATAAAATTTAAGTGAATAAAAGAATACACATAAAAACATATTTTTAAAGTTTCAAATTCGATATATCATTACTTTTTTTTAAAGAAGCAACTGAATGAATCAACAAGTATTTTTAAAAAAGTTTCTAAACTTTTATATATCCTAAACCGAGGAAACTTTGGGATTTTTAGCTAAATTTCTGAAATTATGAAGTTAATCTTCCTTATCATTAGCACTTGTGTAATTATTGGCATCGATGGAGCAAGCTGCTTTTCTGAGTCTCTCAATGTTTTGCTGCATTAAGAGACTTGTGGCAAAAATTTAGCAATCCTGCTGCTGCTTTCACTTTTTCGGTTTTTCCGGAGCTGTACTCTCTGTTGTGCTCAATATTTTCTTATTGTTTTTTTTCAATATTGTCCCAATGTTACTCCGCTCAATGCTGAAAATTTACAACGTTGGAGTAATAAAACCAAATCGAAGTATTAGTAATATTATTACATCACATTGAATGGAGGCTAAAGGATATAATTCTCAAAATACATACTTGCCTGTAGTTAAGTATTTCCTGTTTTTCGAGGGCGCGTGAATATTTACACATGAACGAGAAATGCGACAACACGAGGCTGAAAACATGTCGAGATTCCTTCAGACGTCAATTGTAACTACAGCTTCAAATAAGTGCGGGTTGATAACGGAACATACGAGCGAATTCAATATCGGTGATTGCGCCCCAATTTGAAACGAATGGTATTCGCTGGAAATTCGCACTAGAGCTGTATAGTGGGCTGTTGGCAATGGTTCAGGATCTATCTCGAAGGAAAGACCCGGGAACACTGTTCCTTATTTTAAAACCATGGTAAAATTACGAAGAAAGGAGTGTCTGAGCTGTCACCGGCCGCAACCTCAATAAGAGTCCGGATATTGGACCAATATAAAATATAACGTGCATCAGTCCCTTATACACGCTGATGAAAATTGTGGATATTTTTAGACGAGTTTTTTATTAACAAATCTGACAGCTCTCCGGTTACGATACCGAAACAACCTATCAATTTCACGTCAATATTCGAACTCGCAATCCTCCGATTACTAGTCGGATATTTTACCACTGGGCCATTCTATTTCTTAAAAATAAATCATCAACTGGCGCCAATAGTCTATTTTATAGATCTAGTGGATATAAATTACAACAAACAAAAAATAAGTGTATTTATTGAAATTAAAACATTCAAATGGATCTTCGAGAAAATACTAAAAATAGATAATAAAAATAATTGTTTCTATGTACTTACTTTTTAGAGTATAGGTATCGAACTACCGGACATTCTTCCACGTTTCATCGGGCTTTTTAAACGGTCCTCGCCGTTGTGGAATGTGAAGATTGCGCGGGTAATCATTGGACCCTTCGGGTCGAAGAAATCGGTCGAGAGACAGATTAAATGTGGAACGCATTCTTTACACTGGTGTGAAACGCACCGTGAAATAAAGGGCCGGACCTTTTCAAATAGACATAAGGGCGAAGATTCCCTCAGAGGCGGTAGTTGGGCTGTTTCGAAGATGGGGTTGTTGTTCTTTTTAGAAGTTGACCAGATAAAATGGAAACTGAAGCAGGTTTCGTGCCGTTAAATTCCACACCATATACAATTAAAATTATACTAGCATGCCCTTGCGATAATTATCGCATGAAGATCCCCCCCCCTCCCACCCACACACTCACCCACACTACACACCCATTTAGTCGAAAGATATTAAAGAATCTTTTATAGCAAAAAAAAATGAAAAATTCGTATCCCCGCTTTCTACTTTACAGAGAAAAAAGTTTAAAATATAGTAAACAAATCAGCATTAAAAAATGATAGATTATTAATTTCAGCTATCACAGGATATATCGATACACAAAACATAATTTTAGCTGCATTACGAGTAAAGTAACCCCAAATGACGATAACATAATAAACTTTTAATTCGCGGACTCGACTTTTAATAGTAAAGTGTATTTTTCTGGTCAAGATTGTGAAAAAAATTATAGTTTAAACTATTGCTTTCCAAGCATCTATTTGACTTTAGCTCATTTAAGGATCTTCATATAAAAAAAAATATCTTATTCTGATGTCTTACAAACCTTAAGAGCTAAATAAATATATCTAACAGTAATAGTTCAGCTATATTAATTATATTTTCGTTTTAAAATTATTTGCAATATTTTGTACGTTGTTACCTATAATCCTAAAACTTCTTTTTCGCCATTTCTTTGCGTATATCCGAACTTTTCTTGATGTAACAAAGGAAAAGTTCAACTGTCACAAGTTGTTTATGGTTACAACTAGAAGGCGAAGAGTTGCTCTTTGTATGAAAGACGAACGAAATAGAATAAAATACACACAAAAAATATTTTCAGAATAATGTAAGATGGGCTTTTGAAATGAAATATTTGGGGAATGCTTTATTTTTCATATCCTAACGAGAGAAATGCATAAAAGATTTTTGTTGAGAAAATTCCTGAGAAATGTTCATGCAGCTTACCAAAGATTAAACCATAATATAAGAATGTATTGTACCGCCTTATAAAAAATGCTTTGCAATGAATTATTTAACTGACATAAGCAACATAAAATATATGAAATTTAAATAAGAAATATTTGTACTTTATACAATACTAACAAAAATACTCGTTATTTACAAGGTTTTTAAATAAAACGACTGACGATAAAAAATATTAAATTACTCGTATCTCTAAAATTACATGCATTAAATATATCAAATATAGATTAGATAATACAACTTAAGGTAATGCTAACAAAATTACCTTTTTCTTCCAAGGGGTTTAATAAAACAACGCACTATAGAAATAGATAAGCAAATTACAAGTATCCATAGTTACACATATTATGCACCAAAAGGAAACTTCATATTCGAAACGAACAAAATGGCACAAAAAAATTATAAAATTACGACAATTACTAAAATATCCAGAGGTTAACGAATTAGCAGGTCGAGCAGAAGCGCTTACAAATTATAATGACAGACAGACAGAAAGATAGATGGATAGATGGATGGGTGGATGGATGGATGGATAGATGGATGGGTGGATGGACGAACGGACGGACGGACAGAAGGACGGACGGACAGAAGGACGGACGGACAGAAGGACGGACGGGCGGGCGGGCGGACGGACGGACGGACGGACGGACGGACGGACGGACAGACGGACAGACGGACAGACAGACGGACAGACAGACAGACAGACGGACAGACAGGCAGACAGGCAGACAGGCAGACAGACAGACAGACAGGCAGACAGGCAGACAGGCAGACAGGCAGACAGACAGGCAGACAGGCAGGCAGACAGGCAGACAGGCAGGCAGGCAGACAGGCAGGCAGACAGGCAGACAGGCAGGCAGACAGGCAGGCAGACAGGCAGGCAGGCAGGCAGGCAGGCAGGCAGGCAGGCAGGCAGGCAGGCAGGCAGACAGACAGACAGACAGACAGACAGACAGACAGACAGACAGACAGACAGACAGACAGATAGACAGATAGATAGATAGATAGATAGATAGATAGATAGATAGATAGATAGATAGATAGATAGATAGATAGATAGATAGATAGATATAAATCGAACTAAATATAAGGGAAAATATCTGTATCGTAATAAAACTTAGTATCATTTTCTAGTAAACATATCCCTATTTTTAAACAAGAAATTTAGCCATCCTTCTAGGTAAAAGACATGTTTTGAAATTCGAAGTTCCACCAACTCAAATTTAATCTCGAGTCCCCAAAATATTTGACTCCAATATTTTTTTACTTCAAAAGAGAGTTTGCGATGCTTCAACAAAATAAGTGCTATTTTCCATGCTTGGATATTTATCTTTTGCGCTAGAGTGGGGTGTTCTATGTAAAAAAAAAACCATATCGAATTTATTGAGAAAAAAATTTTGGAGTTTAAAATGAAATTACTTATGGGGGAAAATACAACCATATCGAAAATGGAATAAGACTTAGAGAAAAAGATTTATGAAATTCAGAAAAAATGACGAAGAAAGAACATATTTATTCAATTTATTCCACCTAAGCGTTTGATGTTTCAGGGCAAATTTCAATAGTTGTTTTCTGTTTTAACGGAGAAAGCATTTAGGAATGAAATAATTTAAAAAGGATTTATAATTTATTTCTGCTGTAAACAAGCTAACCAGCTTCGCAATTTCAGAAATATATCTATTTTTTATGAAAAAATCCAAATGTATGAGAATAAAACATAAATGCATAAAGGGGAATATAAAATACATAGTAACAAATTCAGGTTTAGAACATAGAATCTCTTTTTTTTTGTATCTAAAAGACTACTAGAACCCTAATATAAAATAAAACTAAATATGTGAAATATATATCTAATATATCAAACGTGTTTATTAATAAAACATATACATAGTACTCTTGTGTAATTTTTGTCTTATTACTTTAACTTAAATTATTCTGAATTTTATATATAAAAAATATAAAATTCAGAATAAAAATATTGCGGATATTTCCTTCTAGTTTTAAATAGAATTTGAAAAAAAAGTGGTCTACTTGCCTAGTTTTATTGTTGATAGAAACGTGAACCACAGCTGGAGGGAAAAGGAAAACAAATCATGTTGGACTTTGGATTTTTAAACAACATATTCAGGGCTAAGGAGTATGCGAGTTATTGAAGAGATTGGAATAGAAAAATAGGAAACGTATAAAACATTAAAATTATTTACAGAAGACATAATTTGAAAATAAATTGCTTTTTTTTCAATTCTCTGCTTCCAGAGAACCTGTTCAATTACTATTATGCATACGATACTTGTAAAATTTTATGTTGCATCCATCAATAAATTCATAATTTTGATTAACTTTCGGGGTAGGTTTAAATATTAACATACATTATGATAGAAATTTACGTCGTGAATTTCACAATTGTTTTATTCTTCAAAAATGAACTTGTATATGAAAATATTTCAAAAATTAGTTGTTTTTAACTTTTTTTTAAATACGAAACTTTTATTTTATATTGATTTAACAAATCGCTATCAATCCTGTCTAAGAGAGTATGTTGTTTAAGCAATTCTATATATTTTTTTTTCAAAAATCGGAACATTCCTACCTAAATTTAACGTTGCCCTAATTATACCAAGTCATAATTTCACTCTAATTTATATATGATAGTAACTACCTAATATATATACATAAATGACTAAGATAGATTCTAACAGTAGAACATAAACCAGATATACTGACTCAAAGTGGTTTATATTACATTGAATAGAACCGGAGGGTTTAGACAGAAAAAACGTGAACCACTGTTATTCAATAGGATCATGGCTGTTCAATCAGTTTGCTGTAGCGTCTCAAGATTTTCCTAGTGAAGTCTATCTGTTGTAGTTTTCTATAGTTTTCATTTCGGTTTATAAGTAATTTGAATCTTTTTTAATTTGAAAATATATATATATGTATACGTTGCAAATAAAATACTTGTTTTATGAGGAAATAGTTCATTTGGTATCGGTGTTAAATTAACGTCGCACTAAAGATACACCATTGGCTATATCCCGAATCTCGGAATCTATCTCGAAGGAAAGGTTCGGGAATACTGCCTCGTAATTTTGACTCATGGTGAGTTGACGAGAAAAATACCTGTGCTGGAACCTCACGTGCGTGATATAGACGTGAGAACGTTTGGACCACAACAAATTTAACGTGCATTGCACCATTTGCGCACGATAAGCAACGGTACTGGAAACCTTCCGATTACCAACTCGCTGCACTCTCAAAGTCAGAAGGTGAACTAAATCCCTTTACGAAAGACATATTTTAACAGTGTAAAAATAGGGTCGTCAAATTGAAATTTTTATCAATATATTTTATAATTTCTCAAAAAACGACGACTGTTTGTAAAATTGCGATTTTCAAACTAAATTTTGTAGGTGCAAAATACAACTAATGACAGCTAATTTCGAACACCGACTAAGGAATCAATAATTAATAAACTAATCCTAAATCCGTTTCTTAAAACCTATTTTCATAATAATGCAAGTATAAAGCAACCCGTTTTCTGTATCCAAGGTTTCTGTCTTTCTGCGAAAATAATCTCAATCGTCATCAAGAAAACGTCGGATGACACAATGCGACTGTCATCTTGCAGAAAGGAGACGCTGTTTCCATGACGCTTTGTGCCGTTTCCACGTGGGTGAAAGTGTCATTCAGAAAACTTTCGAAGCGGGTAGAGGTCGGGTTTGCCCATGTTAATTTCCGGAATCTAACTGAATTATCGCTATCAGAGGCAGCTGCCTAGAAGGCAGGAGTTAAACCAAAGGCAGCATTACCAACGGTTATTTTTTATTACATACGTTTACTTGAGGAACGTGTTTTGTCACATTTGAGGTGATTCAAATAACTTTTCCAATTTCCTTTTTAAAATTTTAAGTTTTCATAAGAAATGTTTGACAGACTCTTACAGGCAACTGACATGAATGTATATACAAATGGGACTAAAAGCGTTTCGTTGTTTCCCAAACAACTGTAATTGGTTGTAAAAATATAATTTCAAAGAGTTATTCTGTTTATTGTTTAAAATAATTTTTTTGAGTCTTATATTAAGGCTCTATTAAAATTTGACTTTCATTTAATTATCCGCATATAAAAAATACCATGACCTCAAGAACCAAATAACTTTAGAAAAAATAGTCCTTCGTGTCTAAAGTTTAAAAATACAAATAACTAGCTCATTTATACAGAATTTCTTATTTGCCTAGCTGTTCTGATCATTTGTTGTATAATAAAATATAATTTATTATAAATCTATATGATTAGAAATTTATTATTACAATAACTGTTATGGATGTAGATTACTGAATGTGTGGTGATTTTAAATTTAGCGATACTTGTATTAATACATTTTTACTAAAAACATATTGGTACATGTTTTAATCAGTGTGTGTGAACAAATTAAGAAGAGTTAAAACACACACTGGGCATTTAATTAGGCATATTTTATGATTACCTTCTTTGGAAGTAAAAAACGTATTATCCACTTCTTACGTGTACCTTAGTACTCTTAACTTAATTTACTTTTTAAATGTGTTTTTAATTCTTGAAGTTTCTTGTGTTTTACCATACTATCAATAGATGCCAACAAATAATTTACTACAGGAAGTGGGCATAGTGGCTACGGCGAACAAAGTAGCCACTTTAGCCAAGTGTTCTACAAAAATTTTAATGTTGTTTTCTTTGCAAAACAATTGAGTTTATATTTCAATGCAAGTGTATTATACATAAGTTTTAATTTTTTTAATAGATAAATCTTCCAAGAAATATCCCAACGCATTAGATTTGGAAAATATATCAACAACAAATATTTTTATAAATTTAAAGTTTATGTGCATTCCCAGAAAAACTAGAAATTCGTGGACGACTTAAGTCGTTCATCTCCATCAGAGGGTTATGAAAAATTACATGCGAAGATTGACAAATCAACATTATTGGCGTAAAAAGCAACCAATTCCCCTGTCACGAGTATCCTAAAATTGAGTTATCCGAGTCAGATTTTTGTAGCACGTTTGATGCACGTAAAACGTGCACATCTCCTTTTGACGAAAACTTCCAAACATGATTTCCAATACATATTCAAATCGGATGACTTTCCCCGTAGCAAGTCAGGGCGTTGTTGTTGTTGTTGTTGTTTTTTCGATTTAACCCGCCTTCAAGATTAAATATCGATTTTGTCCAGAAACCCAGTGGAACTGCTAAATATTTCATGAGCCGTAAGCAGACGGCGGCAGAAGATATGTATCAATATTACGGACCAAAATATTTGATTGATTTGCAAGATATGAAATATTCAACGGCTGCTTTCGTGCCACGCAATCGCATGGAAATGTTGTGATGGCAGACCAACGTTAAATAACTTTTACTTGAACCTTATTTTGAGTAATTTGAATATTCCCCATTATAATCATTAATGTAGTTAAATAACAGATAACGTTTGAATGATTCACTTATTTGACATGCATTTTTCTGATCACATTGAGTAATTTAATTGAACCAATGGACTCAGCTATCGCCTCTCAGGCGCCAACAGAACGACCAGTTCTTTGGTCACTGTTCTTTAAAATAAACAAGAACAACATGATCTTGAAACGTGATCTTTTTTCAACTTGTTGTCTTGCAGATCCAAACTAGATTATGCTTTTGCTTACCTCTGTGAGCAAAAAAAAATTATGGGGAAAAGAACATAAAGAGGAATAACTGTTCCGTAAAAAGAACGCAAAACGAAAAGTGTTCTTGGAGTGCAAAGGGTTAAACCTTTGGACTAGAGTGACGACTCTGTCATCAAAATAACGATCTGTTCTTTTGTTCCCTATTCTTCGAATTGAACGAGAACTGCACGTTCTTTGAACATAAAAAACGCTTTTCTTTCGTTATCTTGTTTTTCTTTCTAACTCCATATAAAAGTATGGTATCAATATATTTTCTAAGTCCTCGAGTGTCGCTTTTAATTCACAAAAATAACGACGTGTTATTTTTTTTTATTTTTTTTCTTCAAAATGAAAGAGAACAACCTATTCTTGAGTTTAAAAAGTAATTATCTCACAAACTTTGATAGAAAATGTTTTTGTCATTTTAAAGCTCCAAGTATGTTGGTGTTATAAAACTTTCAAATGCCTTACCACATATTTTATATATATTAGTATCATTACATAATTTATATCTATAGTATATAGACTTTAATACATACATCTATAGAATATTATAGTATACTATATATTTTATAGATGGTTTATAGCTTTTTTTTTGTTTGAAAAAAGTTAAGTAGTAGTAGTACTTCTCTGTTAAAGTTTGGAATTTTGTCTCTTTAGTGAAACCTATATATCTTTCTTAGTTTACAAGATTACAAGTCATACAAAAACGCATTCAAGAAAAAAAAGTTATAAAAAATTGGGTCGCCAAAATCATATTTCCTTGTATCACAACAATTCCTTGAACCGCCATTGCATGTGTGTAGAGATCTGGTAATCGGAAGATTATCAAATTCGTTCCTTTCACGCACCAAAATAATCATCCCTGTAGAGAAAAGTTATATTAAATCCGCCGTAGGAGTACGGCGGATTTAATATAACTTTTCTCATTTGTCGTCATTTGTCAGGTTACGTGGGGTGCCAGATCAGGTGTTTCCTTCAACATCTTACCTAAGTACGAAATTGCAATTCAGTGTTCCCGGGTTTTATTTTCAGAATATACCCGAACCGTCGCCAATAGACCAATGTGCAACTCTAATGCGACGTAAATTCAACTAACAAAATAAAAGCCAGAAATCCTGTCTCTCAACTTTGTACCATTTCTAAGGCCAATACCTGAGCTGGCATACTTTTTTATAAACTTTCACACCACGACCCACGGGAGGATATTTCATCTACGGCAAATTTAACGTGCATCAGACACTTTGTTTAAGCAATCTTCTATTTGTCACCTGGGAATGTCAGAGTAGAACCGCTGCATAATGTTGTTAGTCTTTCATTAAAAAGTCATACTTTTAAGAGTAACAAGAGCTATTTGATCACTTTATACTAACTAAAGTTAAAAATGTTCAGCTAAAATTCTATTTGCTAAGTTTTACAATGAACTACAACCTGTTTTAAGTTATTATAAAAAAAAATATCTGAAAGGAAAGAGCTAAAACGACGAAGTTTGCTTAAATTATTTTATCATAAAACATTATCAAAAGCACTTTTTCATACTAGACATCGGAATAAAAGCAATAAAGTTCAAAAACGTTAAAACAAAAACAGCTTCTCCGTAACTTATTTTATCAAAGAATTATATTTTTTTTTGTCAAAGCCTTTTTCAAAAAACGAAGTATTATCGATAATCCTCTCCTTGAATTAAATAGAGCGAAAAAAATGTCTAAAAAATTCTTTCGGAACATGAAAAATGATGCCATGACATTTTTTCGGCTCATATTTTTATATTCAAGATCCTATTTTGAGTCTATTGTTTCAAAATATGTTGGTTGTGATCCATACTTCCATTTATCAGTGTCAAAAATGAGCTCTTCTAAATCCACTACACAGGGTTATTTAAAATATTTTTATTGGGCCATGGCGGTATAAAAAAAACATAGTAGGATTTTTATATCAATTTTAATATCATATTTGGATATTTGTTGTAGCAAAAGTTTTTTAGAGTATTCTTAGAGATTACTGATAACGTAATGCTTTCAAAAACAATATGCATAATTCTGATGTGAAGTGTCATACACTGTAGCCTTCTGTTAAACGCAAGTTTTTTTAAGGAAAGGATTATAAGATCTTAGGGCTACCCCCAAAGAAAGATAGCTGTGAAAGGAAATTTTAAATCTACTGTGGTCAAAATATCCTCAGGTTGGTCGTGTTGAGGAAGTTTGGTAAGTGGAGTACTTTTGCGTTTCATTGTTTAAGAAACCTTTGAATATGTTTTCGAGCATTCTTTGTGAATATGTCTTTAAAATACCCGGATACAGTAATTATCAACAGAAACTGGCGCTGCGTAAAAAGTTAAATATGAGAATAAATGGCCTACCTTGGAGTAGAAGAAAGTGGGTCGCGTCTTCCCGTTCAACTACTAATCTACTCCCCTTCCGCCTTTTGTACCGCGTGTGGGGATATGAGTCACAATGCGGGCATACAATGACCTGTTTAACTGCTGTAACTAACTTGTAATAGACAGAACGTGTCGAGTGCGTGCTTAAATTGTATACATTAACGATTTCCACAATTATATTTAACTAGTTGACAATTTAAACCATTTGTTTGAAACTTATGTGAACTGGAAAGTGAAAATTTGTAGAAAATTTCCTTATGAGACCCAAATATCACTCTAAAGTTCATTTTCCGCTATTGAAAATTGAACAGCTTAAATGATAAATTCAAGACAAAAATGAAGGATACCAAGAATTCTGTGCTTATAGTATAGGGCCGAAATTGACTTTTCAACTTGTACCCAAAATTTCGGTTTACACAATGCATTTTGATGATTACTATATGAAAAAAAGATTGTGATTGACGCGCATCTATTAACGAAAGCTCTAACTACCATTATTTGATGGAAACTAATTTTAAATGCTTTATACTGTCGTAACTTGTTTATTATTTTATTTTTACTGAATGCATTACCATATATATGTTGCGCCCGATAGGCCAGTCATTTTAGGAGAAAATCTTCTCAAATTCGAATAAAAATTTAGTATTGATTTTAGAGTTAAAAAAACTGTTTCTAAAAACATATCAAAGGTCTACCAAACTCGGAGTCCCTAAAGGTCGCCATTTTGACCGCCATCTTGAATTTACAGTTGAATCTGTAAAATGCATATAACGTAAGGAGTTATGTACCGAATTTCTTCAAACATGTTTCCTATAATAGGTTTATTAATAGAAAATGAAATATAAAGAAAAACGAATTTATCTAGAGCTCACTTAAGACCAGGGGTACCCATCCCCCCCAAACCCAATGGCGCAAATCCCCCCCAAAAATTTTCGCTACCCTCACCTCTCCAGGGAAGTAGCCATGGGGGGAGGGGGGAATAAGGTTCCCAAAGAAATCCGTTTCTTTTTTGGGAGTTCCCCTTAGAAGGTGAATCCTTAAACCCCTCCCTAAAAAAACATCGACAAACTTCTCTCTCTCCCCCCCCCCCCCCCCCCCCCGCTCAATTTTTTTCCCAACAAATTATATTAATTTTCATTAGTAAAAAGGAATACATTAGCATTTGAATATCGAGGCAGCAACAGTTATCACTGTAATTAACTACTTTTAACAGTTGTCAATAACTATGTACTTTTAAAATTAGTAAATCACTAGTTAATTATGAAATTAATTCAGAGAACAAATTTAAAGTTTGAGAATCCTTATAATACATGTGTGGTAACGATTAGTTAGATAATTTATAGTTATGATAATTTAAAGATCTAATAACCGTTTTAGTTGACCAAAACTGGTAAAGTATAATATAAATTATAAAGGCTACATGATCTAAAGTGTTGTGGCAGTCAAAACACTCGAAATTGCATGGTGTTGAGAAACACAATCACCACTGCTAATTTTAAATTAAACATTAAATATACATAATTTAATTCAGAGAAAATTATTTACTTATTACCAAGCTAATTTTAATTCAAAGATCTAAAAGAAACATAAAATGTATCAACTTAACTGTGCCAGATGTTGTCCTCGTTATCTGATCATGGTTAAAAAATGCGAGGCATTGTTCCCGGGTATTTCCTTCGATAGGCCTCGAACCGTCGCCAATAACCCAATATGCAGTTCAAGTGCGACATCCCTAGCAGTGTCGATTCGGAGGTCAAATTTAAGTTTAATCTTACAAGTTGGGCAATCTAATCTTCCCTCGCTTTCATTTGCTATTTCTTGGGGGGGGGGGGGGGGGGGGGGGCTCGTAGACTTAAAAGAAACACATGATGAAATCACTAAATGCTTAGAAAAAATTAATTGCCTTTTATATGTTAGCAAAATTTCACTGAAAATCCCACTATTTATATATAAAACAGAGATATAAACAACAGCTGTTTTTTTAAAACATATTATGACAAAGGAATAAAACGGGTGTTATTTACCCGCGTTAGATGTAGAAAGTGTATATGCAAAGAATATGGTTTGTATTCGCCAATCACAGTGTCATCTTCAAAAGCTAACGAGCGTAATAATGTCCCCATTCTACACGGGCGTTATTTACGCTCATTAGCTGTTGCAGATTACTGCGATTGGTTCATACAAACCACGTAGTTTGAATGCACCAATCATAGAGGTCGGCAATGCAACTCGCGGAAATAGTGTAGAATAAATAATGTAGGAAATAGTGCGCGTGTAGAATGTGCCAATAAAGATATTTTTTTTATTGGTTAAGTATAATTTCTGTTATCTAATTGTATACACAAAACTGCACAATTATATATAGAAAGTTATATAAGTAAGGTCCAATAAAATATTCATGGAAAAGTGGAAAATCCATATCTTAACTGCTACAGATATCAACATGAAATAAAGTATAGATTACAAGCAATGAAAGTTTCATAAAAAAACGTATATTGTACCCAAACAAAAGAGACAGGTAAACACAAAGATAGACATTTTTTTATCGTCCAAATTCATGCAAATTACACTTAACGTTATTGGCTTTGTTTAATATCACTCATGACCTTCTATTCTTATATTTGGCTATTTTAAATATGACTATTAAATGCAAAAACTTCATTTTATCGAATTTTAAGAAACCTTATGATATTAAACTTTAATTTAAAAATGCCGTATAATATTTATCCACTTACTACTACAATTTCTCAAACTCAGAAAATACTTTTCATTAAGGTTTTTTTCTTTTTTACAATTTAACTATTTGTAACTTTGCTCCACATGTCAACAGTAACTTCAGAAAACTCAAGCATTCTTGTTAACTGAAATATATTATCTGTTCTGTTGCTGTAACACCATTGAAGTTATTAAAACTGATTCGACCGCCAAGACAAAACCCAAATACAGTAAAACCGTCTACTAGTAAACAAACGTATGGCAGTAATTAGTTTCTTGTTGAGTTGTATATAAAAATCGTAATTTATGTTATACGTGTTATTGAGATGAGGAGACAGTCTGCTTCATTGCAGTTTTTTTTTTTTTAACATATGCCTCATCCCAACGGAAAAGTTAAATTTGTTGCAGTCAGCGTTTTCTTTTCCAAAGTGTAGTATGAATGGAAGTGTTTTAACAGTTGCTCATCTATAACCTATATAGTGATATAGATATATATTTGAAACATAAATATCGAATCAACAAATTGAGCCTCATATTTATCAAAGCAATTGCTTAAATGTTTTGTAATGTAATCATAGTTTATGATATAAGGATATGAAATGAGATTCCAGGTTGAATTTATAGCATTCTTCATATTTATTATTATTTATACATTCTTTCTAATGGAAAATTTATTACTACACAGCCTTTTTTAATTTAAATCTCATCACTGAAGTGTATTCTGAATGTTTGAACCGGACAAAGACCAATAAACGTGTACGTAATTTTTTTTTACAATGTTGTCAGCTTATGTGCCAAAGAGGCATTTCTCGAAATCGCTGGAAATTCCAGTGATTGAAAGCACATTATATAATGTATTATACTTATTAAATAATTTTTTGTCCAAAAAATTTCCCCCCTAAAAATTCAAAAATAATAATAAAAAAGCCATGTAAAAAATCCCCCCCAAGAATTTCGATGGCGCACCTTGCGCCATGATCCCCCCCTGTGGGCACCTCTGCTTAAGACGCAAGAAGAAAGTGGCTTAACGAATACAATGTATTCAGGAACCAAACCTTACGATACCATGGGAACAGTGCCTACCAGTTTTTTTGCTTTTGCATCTACTTATTTTAATTTTTAATATTTTAACTTCTAACTTCTATTCTGTGTAATTTTTAAAAGCATTTTTTTTTAAACTGAAGTACAAAAATATCTTTAATTTTGTTTTCTTTAACGTAGCTCATATTTGCGAAAATTAAAAAGAAAAAGCTTAAACTGAACTTTAGCCTTAAAATTGCCCGAGAGAAAAAATTATACGAAAGAAAAAGTTATCATTATACCACACTATATAATTTTTTTATTTTTGAGGTTATAAAAAAATAAAACGCAAGTCAAAACTAAAGTTTAAAAAAATAAATTCTAAGAAGCAAAAAAAGTGTTCCTTTGAGATACCATGGGAAGCGAAAATCGTTGGTTTGTCTTTCTCTTCCTCTTCAATTCTTATTGGAACTAAATTTAATCTAAAGATATAATTCATCCAAAAAGATTTATAACATTTTTTTAAATAATATTTTTTCCAGCATATTCGGTACATTTATTTAAAGTAAAAACTTCCTTCAAAATGAGTTTTCTCTAAAGACTACTTAGCAGCAGTTAGAAAAGCACAACAGGGAAAAACTTTCTGTGAGAAAGAATTTGAAGTACGCATTTAGTAAAACTCAGTAAGGATTTCTATGCCTCTTTCCAAGAAAATAATAAATTATTCTTGAAACTAAAGCATTGGAACCTTCTTACTAGAGAACGTCAGCAAATGTGTTTTGTAGACCAATTTTTATCTGAGATTATTTTAATTTTTCGCTTTCTTTATCTCGGAAGAATCTTCATATGTGAATAAAATATTTTATATTTTACAAGAGGCAATTCTGTTTTTTCCTAGCATCCTTCACAATCAATCAACATGTTAATTATAAACCCAGAAATGTACAAAAAAGTAGAAAGATTTCTAGTTCCACTGAATTAAGAGTTTTTTTATGTTAGATATTTTTTTATGTAAGAAAAAAAAATAATATATCAAAAAGTATTTTTAAATATATATATATATATATATATATATATATATATATATATATATATATATATATATATATATATATATATATATATATATATATATATATATATTAATTATATATATATTAATTTTATTTAATAAGTCATTTATAGATAAGTAAGTCGGTATCAGGTCATCACTTAAATCCAGTCGCTGCATAGGGGAGGTGGATTGATTATTTGAAATATACACTGTAAAAAAAGACACTTAAAAATGAGTACCCGAACCAACTCGTTTTTGTTTAAGTATTATTGCATCGTAAATGATTGATGGGACTCAAATATAAGTAACCTTAATTCCTCAAAAATGAGCAATGGGATGTAATATTTCTAATATCAGCTTCTGTTTAAGCGTAGCCTCAGGAACAACCAAAAAGCAATTTTTATAATTATTTCTTGTATGATGTATGTTTTTACTTTTTTTATATTAGTTCTGGAAAATTACCTATATATTAATTTTAATTAATAAGTCATTTATAGATAAGTTAGTCGATTCCTGGTCATCACTTAAATCCATTCGCTGCATAGGGGAGGTGGATTGATTATTTGAAATATACACTGTAAAAAAAGACACTTAAAAATGAGTACCCGAACCAACTCGTTTTTGTTTAAGTATTATTGCATCGTAAATGATTGATGGGACTCAAATATAAGTAACCTTAATTCCTCAAAAATGAGCAATGGGATGTAATATTTCTAATATCAGCTTCTGTTTAAGCGTAGCCTCAGGAACAACCAAAAAGCAATTTTTATAATTATTTCTTGTATGATGTATGTTTTTACTTTTTTTATATTAGTTCTGGAAAATTACCTATATATTAATTTTAGTTAATAAGTCATTTATAGATAAGTTAGTCGATTCCTGGTCATCACTTAAATCCATTCGCTGCATAGGGGAGGTGGATTGATTATTTGAAATATACACTGTAAAAAAAGACACTTAAAAATGAGTACCCGAACCAACTCGTTTTTGTTTAAGTATTATTGCATCGTAAATGATTGATGGGACTCAAATATAAGTAACCTTAATTCCTCAAAAATGAGCAATGGGATGTAATATTTCTAATATCAGCTTCTGTTTAAGCGTAGCCTCAGGAACAACCAAAAAGCAATTTTTATAATTATTTCTTGTATGATGTATGTTTTTACTTTTTTTATATTAGTTCTGGAAAATTACCTATATATTAATTTTAGTTAATAAGTCATTTATAGATAAGTTAGTCGATTCCTGGTCATCACTTAAATCCATTCGCTGCATAGGGGAGGTGGATTGATTATTTGAAATATACACTGTAAAAAAAGACACTTAAAAATGAGTACCCGAACCAACTCGTTTTTGTTTAAGTATTATTGCATCGTAAATGATTGATGGGACTCAAATATAAGTAACCTTAATTCCTCAAAAATGAGCAATGGGATGTAATATTTCTAATATCAGCTTCTGTTTAAGCGTAGCCTCAGGAACAACCAAAAAGCAATTTTTATAATTATTTCTTGTATGATGTATGTTTTTACTTTTTTTATATTAGTTCTGGAAAATTACCTATATATTAATTTTAGTTAATAAGTCATTTATAGATAAGTTAGTCGATTCCTGGTCATCACTTAAATCCATTCGCTGCATAGGGGAGGTGGATTGATTATTTGAAATATACACTGTAAAAAAAGACACTTAAAAATGAGTACCCGAACCTACTCGTTTTTGTTTAAGTATAATTGCATCGTAAATGAGCGATGGAACTCAAATTTAAGTAACCTTAATGAGTAATGGGATTTAATATTTCTAATCTCAGCTTCTTTTCAAGCGTACTTTTTAAAACCAGCTTAAATTAAAATATTTGTTCAGAATATAGTTTACAACATTATTTGATTTGATGTCAATGCTTAAATAGAAACTGAAATTTTGCAACTTTATTATCTTAATTCCCATTATTTTGGTACATCTTTTTAGACATTTCTTCTGTTAACTTTTAATGTAGACCACTGGACTGCAACGCATATGATCTGAGTTCGATTCCCAGTAAGACTTTGTTGTGATAGACGATATTTATTAAAAGTGATTTATGAAGGCACGCTATGTAGTCAAACATACTCATTTTTACTCATTGTATTCATTTTTGAGTACATGTTTCAAAATTGAAACTTATGTATTCGGAGCCATTATAAACATCGAATGTACTTAAAAATTAGTACATATTACTTATTTTCGAGTACTTATTTTTACCAATGTAATGTCTTACTAAATCTGCATAATGGGCAATTGATGTTAGTTTGGGATATGTCCCGAACGAAAGACCTGATAAACACGAACCATTGTGAGAAACACGAACCGTTGCGAGAAACACAATACCTGACACAGTATTACCGAGAAACATGATACAGTATCCAGGAACATAGCATATACATGTTAGAATAATATGCATGCATTTAAAGTATAGAGGATGACGTGGAATATCTTTTAAATAAAAAAATTAACTCATTTTCGACCAAGTGTATTGAAGGAATCAAACTCTCTTCCCTAAATATTTCGCAAGAGTATAAAAAATTCTGCCGAGCTACATAAGAAAAACTATAAGTAAATGACTATGGTTTACTTATTGTTTTAAGAATTTAAGCTTCCAATTCGCATATTTATCTTCCTTTCACTGAACAATAAATTATAATACACATGAATAAATGCTAATCTACCAAGTTCTTCATCCAGGAAAACTTTCAAACTGTCTGTCCTAAAATTCCGTTCATTAGCTGGAATATTAGGTAATGCAACTTAAATCCTCATTATCGTCTCTGACAATTAAGTCATTGTTTAGGAGACTTTCTCTGTAATTATATCATTATAATAATGGTTTGTAACAAAAGCTCGTTGATCATTAGGACAAAACGATATCTGTCACTGCAATATCCTGAATAGTCATTTAAGTTGTATTTTTCAAAACCATTAAGGACCAAGTTTTACAAAAACCCGTAGGAGTAGATAATTAGATTAATTAAACTTTAAGATAACCAAGAGAAGTTTTTAGTATTTTTTTCTTATTAATACTTTCAAAAGCAGCAATCTCCATCGTCATTGAACTTGGTCTTATGTTAGATCTCGCAACTTTTCTTAGATAAGTTTTGCTTTGTTTGTTTGTGTGTTTGTGTGTTTGTCTGTTTGTGTGTTTGTCTGTTTGTGTGTTTGTTTGTTTGTTTGTTTGTTTGTTTGTTTGTGTGTGTGTGTGTGTGTGTGTGTGTGTGTGTGTGTGTGTGTGTGTGTGTGTGTGTGTGTGTGTGTGTGTGTGTGTGTGTGTGTGTGTGTGTGTGTGTGTGTGTGTGTGTGTGTGTGTGTGTGTGTGTGTGTGTGTGTGTGTGTGTGTGTGTGTGTGTGTGTGTGTGTGTGTGTGTGTGTGTGTGTGTGTGTGTGTGTGTGTGTGTGTGTGTGTGTGTGTGTGTGTGTGTGTGTGTGTGTGTGTGTGTGTGTGTGTGTGTGTGTGTGTGTGTGTGTGTGTGTGTGTGTGTGTGTGTGTGTGTGTGTGTGTGTGTGTGTGTGTGTGTGTGTGTGTGTGTGTGTGTGTGTGTGTGTGTGTGTGTGTGTGTGTTTGTGTGTGTGTGTGTGTTTGTTTGTATGTTTGTTTGTTTGTTTGTTTGTTTGTTTGTGTGTTTGTTTGTTTGTTTGTTTGTTTGTTTGTTTGTTTGTTTGTTTGTTTGTTTGTTTGTTTGTTTGTTTGTTTGTTTGTTTGTTTGTTTGTTTGTTTGTTTGTTTGTTTGTTTGTTTGTTTGTTTGTTTGTTTGTTTGTTTGTTTGTTTGTTTGTTTGTTTGTTTGTTTGTTTGTTTGTTTGTTTGTTTGTTTGTTTGTTTGTTTGTTTGTTTGTTTGTTTGTTTGTTTGTTTGTTTGTTTGTTTGTTTGAAATAATTTTTACATAGAAGATTTTGATGTGATTGTTTTATGTGATCTTTTCTTATGCTCTCTTATATTAGAAGGTTACATAGTAGCTATGACATATTGCGTATTTTAATTCTCTATTTTACTTACTTGAAATTTCGCTTCTTTGAAATTTGACAAATTTTTACACCATTTTAAAGCTCATTTGCCATTTTCAGCCATTTAGCTGTTCTATACGATTTATGCATGTAAAATTTTATATTACAAACTTTTAATTCTGCTTAAACAAACCTATTAATAAAACAAATTAAATATTGTTGAACAACTACTGTCTAACGCCAGCAGAAAGCTCAGTGACACATTTCTGTTGTAAAACGGAACGAATTTACTCACCTCTGAGGGTAGAATTTAAAAGGAATGGATTTCAGTTGTTATTAGTAAGAAAACTATATTCGCGTTTTCGTCCTTTTCAGACTTTTCTGCACCTCCAAAACTGAGTAAAATCGTCAGTTTCTATGGCAACACGTGGACAACAGAATACTGGTGCTTGCCTTTCTGCTGGCAATAGGTCAGTAGATGAAACATTTCTTTATTTTGGCACCTACGACTAAAGTATTTGACTTATTCTACAAATACATCAAATATTATAATTCTAGAACCAATAAAACTACCTTAATAAAGGTTTACATAATTAATAAGTGTCTTTAAAAAATATTCTTTCATCAAAATTCCTGAAATGAAAAGATTCAAATGTTTTTTATTAGATTCTTATCGTTACGTAATTGAACTATGGTGATTAATTACAAAATTAATTTCCGTTTACTCCAATGAAGAAAATTTGTGAAATTTCTTCATTTCGATTCAATCAAATAAATTCGGGGTTTTCTGTAATCCCTTTTTGTATCGAATAAGTTAAAATAAAATATTACACAAAGTACCTCGGAATATTCAACACTTGAACACTGTTTGCCACTCAACTCAACAATCGGAAAACTAATGAAAGTCCAATTGTAATGAAAGTCCAATCGTCAACTAATCCTGTTACAATTGCTTTGACCTCTTCGCATTGAGTTGCACTTCAACAATTGATAATAAGGGAAAGTAAATGCGGAGCAACAAACAGCTATTGACAACAGGCACTCAGAAAGAAAAACACCGTAGAAAAAGAATCGCAAAAAACTATGTAACAAGTGGAAGACTACTTTCTCTTCCGTTCTTTATTCTTCTTCAGTTTTTGCGGACTTGGGTGATTTCAGTGATCTATTTTCTGTTAATAATGGTTTTTGTTGATGCTATCCTTTAAGGAAAGAAGAGGGATATATATATATTTTTTTTGGGGGGGGCGAAGAAGGCAAGTGTGTTTCTTGAAGTTATTTGTATTTCTGAGGGTTGATAAAATGTAATGTTTTCTTGCCATCCGATGAATGCTCGTATAAGCCTAACTTTGCTGAAATGACGTTCTTAGAATTGAGAAACTTGTCAAATAATTCTGTTTTCTTTACATACAATTATATTTTAAACGATCATATTTATGTTCACGTATATTTTTCTGAAAATATGGATCTGGCACATAAACATATTTTTGTAAAAAAACATTTTTGAGGTTTTTAATATTTATAAAAGTTTGAATTATTTTATTTAAAATAACTGGAGCAATAACTGAAGAAGTATTGATTTTCGATTGTATATTAGCAGCAGAAGCAGTTGGCTGAAATAATAGAACTTTTTGCCTCTTGGTTGGTCTTTTATTCTCTCCACATCCTTTCATAACCATTGGTGGTAACTTGTTCCAAGGTATTGAAAAGGATATAGAATTAATCGACTCTGAATCGTAGTAACTGATATGGGAAATCGAGAGTGATGCAATGGATTCAGTTGCAGAATTCATAGGGGTAGAAGTCATCGGAACAAAAATGTTCTCTGATGCTGACAAATCAGAATGATCTTGCGGCTGATAAGATGGTGTCCATTTTAAATCCTAATTCAAAATCCCTCTTCTTACAGTAACTCTTAAGTCCTTTGCCTTTTCTAACTTGCAGATACATTTATCATGGTTCCAAACTTTTACGAAAGGCATGACGAATTCTGAAATTGAAAAAGATACATAATTCACTGGTGTAACTAGCCTCTACTTCCAATGTGGTTATAGCCCCCTTTCCCACAATCCTCATAGAATTCGACTACTATTAAATTTATAATATGAAATACACAAACGTAAAAAAATCGAAATCAAAACAATTGAATAAGGAGTTTTAAAACATTGTTATACAAGATTTCACAGGAAATGAGCATAAACATTTCTCCAATTTGTAGCATGTCAAGTTTTAAATTTCTTTTGGTAAGATAGTCTTACTTACATTTAAGGCATTGGGAAAAGTTATATTTAATATTATTTTTGGTATTTATGTTGGACATTGGTGTTATAAGAGAAAATTCACATAAATTAATATTAAAATAAAATTTATTTTTTTTAAATAATAGAGATTTTAAATAAAATACAAGAAATTCCAACATTGCATAACACGCTTTATTAAAAAAATTATTAATTAATTTTCTTTCATATTTACTAACTTATAACCATTATTTGTGTTCTAAAAGCTAAATTTGAACCGGTTATTCTTTCTTGCAACACTTTACAAAACTTCTTTAAACAACATTATTAGGGGAGGGAGTATGAATCACTCAGACAGAGCGTCCGGTAACCCAACAGATTAATTTCTTATGACTGAATGCTTATTTTGCACAATATGACTGACAATAGGTCTGTAAATTCTGTATGTATTTCCAAAATAACACTGAACATCAGTGATAACAGAGAATAACAAGATCAAATGCAATGACCAGTTCCTCTGATTTTTCACCAAATCTCTTTACCTTTTTCATCAACCGTGCAGGAGAAATTATAACAGTTCTTTGATTGGCAACAAAACCGATTGCCACAAAATTTAGTGACCTGTATGGATAAAAGTTCTCCAACAAGCAGCATTGTCAAAGTGCAAGTCAATGCAATTGAACCGGTTATTCTCTGTTGCTATACATATTTGAAAAACTTCTTTGAAACAATATAATTACATCAAAATGCCTTGACAGATCACCCTGATGTATCAGAATAGAATCCCTTTTTCTTGTTTTATGATTCCAGTTTGGAAAGAAAACCAGGAAGTTTCAAAATTTTAAAAAAATCCTATTTATTTTCTTAGTCGAAGGCGAAAGACAAAATAAGTGCACATTTCATTTAGTTTGCTAATTCTTTTTGTTGTATAGTATTTTTTAACAAAAGTATAGTTTTTATAGAGAGAAAAAATTAGATAAAATCACAATCTTAATTTTCCTTCAGTACGTTAGAGGTTTGGTTTGTTTAATAAAGTCGCACTAGTGCTGCACAGTGAGATATTGGCGACGGTTCGAGGCCTATCTCGAAGGAAAGACCCGGGAACGATGCCTCGTATTTTTGAACCATGGTCAGATGACGAGGACAACCCCTGAACTGGCACCCAACGCCTTCAAGATCAGATTCAGCCGATCATAGTAATCGTGCACCAGTCCCATATACACGCCGTTAATTTTGTGTGGATGTTCTGGACGACATTCTAGTAATTTGGTAGCGAAGTTGGTAACACTCCGATCGCAATATCACTACTTTTTTTTTTACTGTTCTTAGTCTAGTCCGTCGCACAGGTTCGAACCGGGAACCCTCGGATTCCCAGCTGATGCCTGAATAAACTCGGCAACGGAGGCCTCAGTACATTAGTGGACAAAATAACCAGAAAATATGCTTTTAAATTTTCTAAGCAAACATTTTATTCCACATAATTATTCTGTATAGTTAATAATTCAAATAAAAGTCTGAAATTTTAGCATTTTTAAGGTACTTTCTATAAAATAGGTACTACGACAGTTGGGGTCTACTTGCGCACAGAAGTTTTAAATATTTCTGTAAAACTATCACTTGTGAAACAAAAAGTTCTACCTATTTCACATTATAAAAAGTACTATAAAGTAATTAACCTTTAAAATAAACAGAAAACCCTAAAAAATAACTAAAATTTATTTAAATTAACAAAATAGTAAAAAATATATAACTTTTTTTTTAATCGGTATAGTTAGTTTCAGGTAATCCTCAAATTGAGTATTGGTCAATCGCGAACATGCTAAACACATGTTAAACGCTAACCCGCGAACGACGTTTCGCTTTCCTTCAGATGTTCCGAACAGCCGGTTTGTTTACAAAACAAGCTCATCGCATATTGCCCAACCTGGACCGGATCTAGATATTAGGCCTAACGTTTGCAAATAGAGGAAAGTTTGAATATCATTAATAAGAAATAAAAATAACGTTGATCCAAAGAATAAATTTTTATTAAATACAATTCATGAAATAATATGTGAAAAGATTAAATAAATCACTTACTTTTCTTTCAAAACAGTTGCTTTCACGAAATGGCAGACATGTTTGAGCAAACGCGGACATTGAAATAGCCTCACACTCAAATTAATTGGAATAATAATAACAGCCAAGGCTATACTATATCCCCTCGCCTTGTAACAGCACAATTTGTGGTTATCACGAGCGCCCCCTAGCGGATTTTTAGCAAAATATTACACTTTGTGAAGTAAATGGAAATACAACTTTTAGATGTTTTAAGCACATTCAAAGCTCTCTGTTGTAGGAATAGAAAGCATGATAATTTTGAGAGAAAAAAAACAGAACTATTGGCTGTAAACATTGTAAATAGTGTGTCAGATAAATCGCTTTAGTGCAGCTATTGTACATTTATTATGCTCTAAATTTACGGGTTTTTTTTAACACTTCAGCAGCAACACGATGCCACATAGTTAACTATATTTGCTAAGTGAGTTAAATATATAGACTTCATAAATTACCAATACTTTTAAAATCGTTTCTTTAGAGCTCAAAAAAATTCCTAATGGTTGAAATATACTAAATAGGAGAAAAATCAATCCACTTGTCATAATTATTTATAGCGTAAATTATTCAATCGATTTAACATATTGTATTTTATTGAAGTAAATAAAGTCACGTGAGAACAAGCTGCTGTCAAAATATTTATGTGTGTATCACATGCACAAAGTAAACTTTAAAATAACACGTACTCGAGAGCATTAGTGAAATCTTTTATTTGAAATTCTGTGGAAATGTCCAGATTTTCAATCGATTAACCGTTTATATTGTCTATGACAATCTACTTTGCTTAATGGTTCATTCTTCCTTTGTTGATATCGCCAAAGTGTTGTTGCACACAGCAATCGTTCCTTTGGAATTGTTAAACTTTTAAAAAATTGTAGCAGAATAGCGTTGTTGTTTTCACTGACAATAAACGCCAAAAGCTAATATTGAACAAAATTGATCATGCAACAAATGACACATTTTCTGTTCATAACTGTCTTCTCCGTGGAGAGAAATGCACGTAGAAACATAGAGTTGTGTTACTGTCTGAAAGTACAAAGTATTTGTTGATCCGGTGTGAATTGTCTAACGTATTTTAATTATTTTTTCCTCTAAAGTAACTGCAGATTCAATTTTTTTTAAACTGTCTTACTATAATCTGAAAATGAGCCGGTTTAGATAGTTTTCATGATGGAAGGAATGAAGTTGTTGTCAGTGTCGACATCGTCTACGATTGTGTTACAAAATAACAAAATTTGTAACTTTATCCTCTCTACATTTAACTCCCTCACTCTAACGAATGAGTTTCGGATTTTGTTTACACATAAAAAGAATGGTCACCAAAACTACTACCGACTATTGAAAAAGAACAATATTGGAAATGAATAAATGTTTCCAAATTAGTAGTTGCCATCGAGGTAATGGATTAATTGAAATTATAATAATGAAATTTAAGATTAATACCAAAATAATACTCTCCGAGCATAGGAGAACCAATGAACCTATAATTCAAAGTGCTGTTTTGAATAGCTTTGCACTATAAGCATACAACTCACTATCAAATTTGAAACATAATTCCTAATTCCAAAATATAAAAGTCAACAATGTCACCAAACCAACATCTTCCCAAACTTGTAGTGGCCATCGTCGCTATGGACTACATGATGGAGGTGAAGGTAAACAACGAATCTCGCCTCGAACTATCGGAATTCGGTGAAGCCAGATTCCTCAAGGAACTGGTCTCGGCTTTGGGCTTCGACTACGATTTGCAACTCTCCAAAGACGGCGAGTACGGTCGCTTGACGAGTAACGGTTCGTGGACTGGACTCGTAGGAATGCTTCAGAGGGACGAGGTGGACCTGGTTTGCTCCGGACTCATGATGACGGAACATAGGGCGAATGTTGTGGACTTTACAACAGCTTACAGTGGAACATCCCTCACTTTTGCAATAGGTATGGCCGGGGAATCATATTCGAAAGACGCATACCTCGATCCGTTCTATGGCACAGTGTGGGGATGTTTTCTTGGTATCTTGATCGTCGTGGCGATTGTTATTCGACTTGAGGGTAGACACTCTTTCGGGAAGATTCTTTTCGGACTAGTTGGAAGTATTCTGAGGCAACCCGTTTCCATCCTGGACGGAAATTCCAGAAAATTATTCCTAGTTCTTTGGATGGTGTACACTTTGGTGATATCTTCCTGTTACTCTGGTTCCCTGCTTTCTTTCTTGACTGTTCCAGATCGAGGGAAGAATGTTGAAACCTTCCAAGAACTTGCCATTGCGGTGGAAAAAGCAACTCATAGATGTTACGTGCAAAGGGGCACGAACACTGCTTCTTATCTCAAAGGCACGGAAGCAAAGTATCTTCAGGCTCTGGGAAAAGCGATTGAAAGCAACGACTGGTATTACGACACTTCGGATATGGGAAAGCATAAAATTATTCCCTACGATTCGGCTGAAATTACATACGAGAATGAATTGAGATTTTTTTACGGGACTCGGGCATCTGAAGTGTTCATATCCAGTGATACCATTTCTAGTGTGTCCATTGCGATTGCGCTCAACAGGAATTTCTGTTGTAGGGCGAAACTTAATAAAGTCATATCTAAGTTTACTAATGCTGGACTTGTGGAAAAATACATTGGCGATGCATCGTTTCGTTACTGGCTTGCTTCTTTACGGCACACCAAGCCAAGAGTCAGTAAAAAGAAGCAACTAACCCTTAAAAGAATATCGGGTGCTCTGATTCTATTGTTTGCGGGTTATTTTATTTCATTTCTAACACTTCTAGGAGAAATAGCTGCTTTTAAGTACAATACTAAAACTCAAAGCAGTTTAGTGAAGATTTTTAAATAATTTAGAATGGTTATGACTATGGTTTTAATTCGCGGACTCGACTTTTAATAGTAAAGATTTTTTGGGGGGCAAAATTGTAGAAAAATTTATATTTTAAACGATTGCTTTCCAAACCTCTATTTGATTTTAGCTTATTTATGGAATTTGATA